>JAPZLJ010000033.1:0-20336 GCA_027474245.1 Spheniscus humboldti | reverse complement strand
CCGTGGCCTTGGCCATGGCCGCCGTCCCCCGAAGGTCTGGAGGGGCCCCCACCCCCCAACCCCCCAGGCCCGTGGTGGCCCCTTGGCGATCGCCGTCGCCTTGGCCGTGGCCGCCGTCCCCCAAGGTCTGGAGGGGCCCCACCTCCACCCCCCACCCCCCAGATCCCCGAAGGTCTGGAGGGGCCCCACCCCCACCCCCCCACCCCCCAAGTCCCCGAGGGTCTGGAGGGGCCCCAACCCCCCAGGCCCGTGGTGGCCCCTTGGCGATCGCCGTGGCCTTGGCCGTGGCCGCCGTCCCCCAAGGTCTGGAGGGGCCCCCACCCCCACCCCCAACCCCCAGGCCCGTGGTGGCCCCTTGGCGATCGCCGTGGCCTTGGCCGTGGCCGCCGTCCCCCAAGGTCTGGAGGGGCCCCCCACCCCCACCCCCCAACCCCCCAGGCCCGTGGTGGCCCCTTGGCGATCGCCGTGGCCTTGGCCGTGGCCGCCGTCCCCAAGGGTCTGGAGGGCCCCACCCCCCCCACCCTCCAAGTCCCCGAGGGTCTGGAGGGGCCCCAACCCCCCAGGCCCGTGGTGGCCCCTTGGCGATCGCCGTGGCCTTGGCCGTGGCCGCCGTCCCCCAAGGTCTGGAGGGGCCCCCCACCCCCACCCCCCAACCCCCCAGGCCCGTGGTGGCCCCTTGGCGATCGCCGTGGCCTTGGCCGTGGCCGCCGTCCCCCAAGGTCTGGAGGGGCCCCACCTCCACCCCCCACCCCCCAGATCCCCGAAGGTCTGGAGGGGCCCCACCCCCACCCCCCCACCCCCCAAGTCCCCGAGGGTCTGGAGGGGCCCCAACCCCCCAGGCCCGTGGTGGCCCCTTGGCGATCGCCGTGGCCTTGGCCGTGGCCGCCGTCCCCCAAGGTCTGGAGGGGCCCCACCTCCACCCCCCACCCCCCAGATCCCCGAAGGTCTGGAGGGGCCCCACCCCCACCCCCCCACCCCCCAAGTCCCCGAGGGTCTGGAGGGGCCCCAACCCCCCAGGCCCGTGGTGGCCCCTTGGCGATGGCCGTCGCCTTGGCCGTGGCCGCCGTCCCCGAAGGTCTGGAGGGGCCCCACCCCCACCTCCCCCCACCCCCCACCCCCCCGGTCCCCGGTCCCCGAAGGTCTGGAGGGGCCCCACCCCCACCCCCCAAGTCCCCGAGGGTCTGGAGGGGCCCCAACCCCCCCAGGCCCGTGGTGGCCCCTTGGCGATCGCCGTGGCCTTGGCCGTGGCCACCGTCCCCCAAGGTCTGGAGGGGCCCCCACCCCCACCCCCCCCACCCCCCACCCCCCAACCCCCCAGGCCCGTGGTGGCCCCTTGGCGATCGCCGTGGCCTTGGCCGTGGCCGCCGTCCCCGAGGGTCTGGAGGGGCCCCACCCCCACCCCCCAAGTCCCCGAGGGTCTGGAGGGGCCCCAACCCCCCAGGCCCGTGGTGGCCCCTTGGCGATCGCCGTGGCCTTGGCCGTGGCCGCCCGTCCCCCAAGGTCTGGAGGGGCCCCAGGTCCCCGAGGTGACCCCCATCGTTGATCCTATAGGGGTCCGTAACGTCCCTCCCTGATCCTATAGGGGTCTGTAATGCCGGCCACGACCCTATATGGGATCGTAATGCCCGTTCCTGATCCTATACGGGTCCGTAACGTCCGTCCCTGATCTTATATGGGTCTGTAACGTCCCTCCTTGATCCTATACGGGTCTGTAATTCTAGTCCCTGATCTTATAGGAGTCTGTAATTCTAGTCCTTGATCCTATAGGGGTCTATAATGACCATCCCTGATCCTATACGGGTCTGTAATGACCATCCCTGATCCTATACGGGTCTGTAATTCCCAGCCCTGATCCTATACGGGTCCGTAATTCCAGCCCCTGATCCTATACGGGTCCGTAATTCCAGCCCCTGATCCTATACGGGTCTGTGATTCCAGTCCCTGATCCTATATGGGTCCATAATGCCCGGCTGTGATCCTATACGGGATCGTAATGCCTGTCCGTGATCCTATATGGGTCTGTAACGTCCATTCCTGATCCTATGCGGGTCTGTAATGCCTGTCCCTGATCCTATAGGGGTCTGTAATGCCCGGCTGTGATCCTATACAGGATCATAATGCCTGTCTGTAATCCTATACGGGTCTGTAATGCCCGGCCCTGATCCTATACGGGTCTGTAACGTCCACTCCTGATCCTATATGAGTCCGTAATACCCAGCTGTGATCCTATTACAGGATCGTAATGCCTGTCCGTGATCCTATATGGGTCTGTAACGTCCATTCCTGATCCTATAGGGGTCTGTAACACCCAGCCCTGATCCTATATGGGTCTGTAACGTCCATTCCTGATCCTATATGGGTCTGTAATGCCTGTCCCTGATCCTATAGGGGTCTGTAATGCCCGGCTGTGATCCTATACAGGATCATAATGCCTGTCTGTGATCCTATACGGGTCTGTAACGCCCGGCCCTGATCCTATACGGGTCTGTAACGTCCACTCCTGATCCTATATGAGTCCGTAATGCCCAGCTGTGATCCTATACAGGATCGTAATGCCTGTCCGTGATCCTATATGGGTCTGTAACGTCCATTCCTGATCCTATACGGGTCTGTAATGCTTGTCCCTAATCCTATAGGGGTCTGTAATGCCCGGCTGTGATCCTATACAGGATCGTAATGCCTGTCTGTGATCCTATACGGGTCTGTAACGCCCGGCCCTGATCCTATATGGGTCTGTAATGTCCATTCCTGATCCTATAGGGGTCTGTAACACCCGGCCCTGATCCTATACGGGTCTGTAACGTCTATTCCTGATCCTATACGGGTCTGTAATGCCTGTCCCTGATCCATACGGGTCTGTACTGTCCGTCCTTGATCACGTATGGGCTTATACCATTCCTTGACCTTAGGGCGCTTATAAGGTCCTTTCTTGATTCTATATGGGCACACAGAGCCTTTTCTTGGCCCTATGTGGGCTTCCCGTGCCGCTCCTTGATCGCGTATGGGCTTACGACGGCCTCTCTTGATTCTGGAGGGGCCTGTGAAGCCGCTTCTGACTCTATATGGGCTTATAAGCCCCTCCTTGACCCCACGCGGCCGTATAGCGTCCTTCCTCAGTCGCGTGTGGCCTCACAACGTCCTTTCGGTGATTCTATAGGGGCTCGTAAAGCCTCGTTTGGACCCCGTAGGGATTTATAACGGCTTTTGTTGGTTGTATGTGGGTTTACAAAGTCCTTCCTTGACCTTGTAGGGCTTTATAAAGCTTTTTCTTGATCCTATAGGGGATTATAAAGCCCTTCCTTGACCCTACACGGGTTTATAATGTCTATCTTTGACCCTATATGGGATTATAAAGCCCTTCCTTGACCCTACACGGGTTTATAATGCCCGTTCTTGACCCTATATGGGATTATAAAGCCCTTCCTTGACCCTACACGGGTTTATAATGGTCGTTCTTGACCCTATATGGGATTATAAAGCCTTTTTTTGGCTCTATAGGAGCTTATAGAGGCTTTCCTTGACCCTATATAGGATTATAACGGCCTTTCTTGACTCTATAAGGGATTATAAAGCCCTTCTTTGAGTCTGTAGGGTCTTACAGAGCCCGTCTTTGACC
Source organism: Spheniscus humboldti (assembly GCA_027474245.1). Taxonomy (NCBI): domain Eukaryota; kingdom Metazoa; phylum Chordata; class Aves; order Sphenisciformes; family Spheniscidae; genus Spheniscus; species Spheniscus humboldti. Next base: position 16,720 of record JAPZLJ010000033.1, on the reverse strand, counting down.
CTATACGGGATTATAAGGCCTGCCCTTGACCCTACGCGGGTTTACGACGTCCGCCCTTGACCCTACGCGGGTTTACGACGTCCGCCCTTGACCCTACGCGGGTTTACGACGTCCGCCCTTGACCCTACGCGGGTTTACGACGTCTGCCCTTGACCCTACATGGGTTTATGACGTCCGCCCTTGACCCTACATGGGTTTATAATGTCCGCCCTTGACCCTACGCGGGTTTATAATGTCCGCCCTTGACCCTACGCGGGTTTATAATGTCCGCCCTTGACCCTACGCGGGTTTACGACGTCTGCCCTTGACCCTACATAGGTTTACGACGTCTGCCCTTGACCCTACGCGGGTTTATAATGTCCGCCCTTGACCCTACACACGTTTACGACGTCTGCCCTTGACCCTACGCGGGTTTACGACGTCCGCCCTTGACCCTACATAGGTTTACGACGTCCGCCCTTGACCCTACGTGGGTTTATAATGTCCGCCCTTGACCCTACACACGTTTACGACGTCTGCCCTTGACCCTACATGGGTTTATAATGTCCGCCCTTGACCCTACACGGGTTTACGACGTCCGTCCTTGACCCTACGCGGGTTTACGACGTCCGCCCGTGCTCCCGGACGGGCCAGTAACGCCCTTTCTTGCCCCTCCGCGGGGCCCCGTTGCCCCAACCCCCCCCCCCCCCCCGCCCCCGGGCTCCCAGGTCGGGGCCGGCGGGCGCGCCGTGGGGCTGAGGGGACGCCGCCTCGCCGTAGGGCTGCCGGCCGTCATCACCACCTGCCTGGCGCTGGGGACCCGGCGCATGGCCAAGAAGAACGCCATCGTCAGGAGCCTGCCCTCGGTGGAGACCCTGGGCTGCACCTCCGTCATCTGCTCCGACAAGACCGGCACCCTCACCACCAACCAGATGTCCGTCTGCAAGGTGGGGGCCGTCGCGGGGGTGCCCCGAGGTCCCCTGGGACCTTCTCGTGTCCCCTCGGGTGCCCCGAGGTCCTCCAGGGACCCGTCGGGTCCCCTCGGGTGCCCCAAGGTCCTCCAGGGACCCTCTCATGTCCCCTCGGGTGCCCCAAGGTCCTCCAGGGACCCTCTTGTGTCCCCTTTGGTGCCCCAAGATCCTCCAGGGACCCATTGGGTCCCCTCGGGTGCCCCAAGGTCCTCCAGAAACCCGTCGGGTCCCCTTGGGTGCCCCAAGGTCCTCCAGGGACCCTCTTGTGTCCCCTTTGGTGCCCCAAGATCCTCCAGGGACCCTCTCATGTCCCCTTGGGTGCCCCGAGGTCCTCCAGGGACCCTCTCATGTCCCCTCGGGTGCCCCGAGGTCCTCCAGGGACCCTCTCATGTCCCCTTGGGTGCCCCGAGGTCCTCCAGGGACCCGTTGGGTCCCCTTGGGTGCCCCAAGGTCCTCCAGGGACCCTCTTGTGTCCCCTTTGGTGCCCCAAGATCCTCCAGGGACCCGTTGGGTCCCCTCGGGTGCCCCAAGGTCCTCCAGGGACCCTCTTGTGTCCCCTTTGGTGCCCCAAGGTCCTCCAGGGACCCTCTCGTGTCCCCTTGGGTGCCCCAAGGTCCTCCAGAAACCCGTCGGGTCCCCTTGGGTGCCCCAAGGTCCTCCAGGGACCCTCTTGTGTCCCCTTTGGTGCCCCAAGATCCTCCAGGGACCCTCTCGTGTCCCCTCGGGTGCCCCAAGGTCCTCCAGGAATTCGTCAGGTCCCCTCAGGTGCCCCAAGGTCCTCCAGGGACCCATCGGGTCCCCTTGGGTGCCCCAAGGTCCTCCAGGGACCCTCTTGTGTCCCCTTTGGTGCCCCAAGGTCCTCCAGGGACCCATTGGGTCCCCTCGGGTGCCCCGAGGTCCTCCAGGGACCCTCTCATGTCCCCTCGGGTGCCCCAAGGTCCTCCAGGAATTCGTCAGGTCCCCTCAGGTGCCCCAAGGTCCTCCAGGGACCCTCTCATGTCCCCTTGGGTGCCCCAAGGTCCTCCAGGGACCCTCTTGTGTCCCCTTTGGTGCCCCAAGGTCCTCCAGGGACCCTCTCGTGTCCCCTTGGGTGCCCCAAGGTCCTCCAGAAACCCGTCGGGTCCCCTTGGGTGCCCCAAGGTCCTCCAGGGACCCTCTTGTGTCCCCTTTGGTGCCCCAAGATCCTCCAGGGACCCTCTCGTGTCCCCTCGGGTGCCCCAAGGTCCTCCAGGAATTCGTCAGGTCCCCTCAGGTGCCCCAAGGTCCTCCAGGGACCCATCGGGTCCCCTTGTGTGCCCCAATGTCCTCCAGGGACCCTCTTGTGTCCCCTTTGGTGCCCCAAGGTCCTCCAGGGACCCTCTCGTGTCCCCTTGGGTGCCCCGAGGTCCTCCAGGGACCCATTGGGTCCCCTCGGGTGCCCCGAGGTCCTCCAGGGACCCTCTCATGTCCCCTTGGGTGCCCCGAGGTCCTCCAGGGACCCGTCGGGTCCCCTTGCTGCCCCAAAGTCCTCCAGGGACCTTCTCATGTCCCCTCGGGTACCCCAACATCCTCCTGGGAACCCCCCGACGTCCCCTTGGGTGCCCCGACGTCCCCCAAGGACCCTCTGACCTCCCCCTGGATGTCCCAAGGACCTTCCGACATCCCCTGGGTGCCCCAGTGTCCCCAAGGACCCCCATCCGCCCCCCGCCCAGGGTCCCCCAGCCCCCCCGGGACACCCCGGACCCCTTTTTCTCCCCCCCCCCAGATGTTCATCGTGGACAAGGTGGAGGGCGACGTCTGCTCCCTCAACGAGTTCTCCATCACCGGCTCCACCTACGCCCCCGAGGGAGACGTGTGAGTGACCTGCCCCCCCCCCCACCCCCCCTCCATGGGACCCTGGTCACCCCTCTCGGGGGTGTGTCCCCCCCCCCCCCAGGACCTTGGTGACCCCTCTCGGGGGTCCCCGTCCCGCCGCGGGGCTGGTAACGACCCTTCTTGGGGTGGGGGGGGGGGGGTGTCCCCTGTTGGTGAACCATCGTGGGGGACGTCGGAGCAACCAAAGGGGGTTTTGGGGGGGGGGGGGTTGGGGTACCCAAGAGGGGCTGGGGGACGTCGGGGCACCCGGGGGGACGTCAGGGGGGATCCTTGGGGACGTCGGGGCACCCAAGGGGAAGCCGGGGGGTTGCTGGGGGACGTTGGGGCACCCAAGGGGATGTCAGGGGGTCCTTGGGGACATCAGGGCACCCGGGGGGACGTCGGGGGGGTCCTTGGGGGATGTCGGGACACCCGGTGGGATGTCGGGGGGTTCCTGGGGGACGTCGGGGCACCCAAAGAGACGTCAGGGGGTTCCCAGAGGACGTTGGGGCACCCAAGGGGACGTCAGGGGGTTCCCAGAGGACGTTGGGGCACCCAAGGGGACGTCAGGGGGTCCTTGGGGACATCAGGACACCCGGGGGGACATCGGGGCAACCAAAGAGATGTCAGGGGATCCTTGGGGACGTCGGGGCACCCAAGGGGACATCAGGGGGCCCTTGGGGGACGTCAGGGCACCCAGGGGGACATCAGGGGGTTCCGGGGAGACATCGGGGCACCCAAAGAGACGTCAGGGGGTTCCCAGAGGACGTTGGGGCACCCAAGGGGACGTCAGGGGGTCCTTGGGGACATCAGGGCACCTGGGGGGACATCGGGGGGGTCCTTGGGGACATCGGGGCAACCAAAGAGACGTCAGGGGATCCTTGGGGACGTCAGGGCACCCGGGGGGACGTCAGGGGGTTCCCAGAGGACGTTGGGGCACCTGGGGGGAGGTCAGGGGGTCCTTGGGGACGTCGGGGCACCCAAGGGGACGTCAGGGGGTTCCTGGGGGACGTCAGGGCACCCAAGGGGATGTCAGGGGGCCCTTGGGGGACGTCGGGGCACCCAGGGGGACATCAGGGGGTTCCTGGGGGACGTCGGGGCACCCGGGGGGGGGTGGGCGGGGACACCCCGAACCTCCCGTGTCCCCCCGTCAAGGTTGAAGCAGGAGAAGCAGGTGAAGGCCGGGCAGTACGACGGGCTGGTGGAGCTGGCCACCATCTGCGCCCTCTGCAACGACTCCTCCCTCGACTACAACGAGGTGACGTCCCCCCTTCCCCCGTCCCCTGCCGGCCCCCCTCCGGCCCCGCCGCCACCCCGGGCCGGCCCCGGTGACGGGTGTCCGTCTGTCCGTCCGTGTCCCCCGTCCCCCCCCCCCCCGCAGGCCAAGGGCATCTACGAGAAGGTGGGGGAGGCGACGGAGACGGCCCTGACCTGCCTGGTGGAGAAGATGAACGTCTTCAACACCGACGTCCGCAGCCTCTCCAAGGTGGAGCGGGCCAACGCCTGCAACTCCGTAAGCGGCCCCCCCCCACACCCCCACACCCCCACCCCCACCCCCACCCCACCCCCCCCGCGGCCCCTCGCCGCGGCCCTGCTTCGCCCCCGCCTCTTCCCTGCCTTGGTGACGCCGCCGTCCTCCCCGCGGCACCCTTGACCCCGCGGCCCCACCGTCCCCGAGGCCCTCCCTCTGTCCCCAAGGTCCTCCCTTCGTCCCCAAAGTCCTCCCTTTGTCCCCAGGGTCCTCCGTTCGTCCCCGAGGTCCTCCCCACTGTCCCCGAGGTCCTCCCTCCATCCCCGAGGTCCTCCCCACTGTCCCCGAGGTCCTCCCTTCGTCCCCGAGGTCCTCCCCACTGTCCCCAAGGTCCTCCACTACCTCCCCAAGGTCCTCCCTTCGTCCCCGAGGTCCTCCCTTCATCCCCGAGGTCCTCCCCACTGTCCCCGAGGTCCTCCCTTCGTCCCCGAGGTCCTCCCTTCGTCCCCGAGGTCCTCCCCACTGTCCCCGAGGCCCTCCCTCTGTCCCCAAGGTCCTCCCTTCGTCCCCAAAGTCCTCCCTTTGTCCCCAGGGTCCTCCGTTCGTCCCCGAGGTCCTCCCCACTGTCCCCGAGGTCCTCCCTCCATCCCCGAGGTCCTCCCTTCGTCCCCGAGGTCCTCCCCACTGTCCCCGAGGTCCTCCCTTCGTCCCCGAGGTCCTCCCCACTGTCCCCGAGGTCCTCCCTCCATCCCCGAGGTCCTCCCTTTGTCCCCAAGGTCCTCCCTTCGTCCCCGAGGTCCTCCCCACTGTCCCCAAGGTCCTCCACTACCTCCCCAAGGTCCTCCCTTCGTCCCCGAGGTCCTCCCTTCATCCCCGAGGTCCTCCCCACTGTCCCCGAGGCCCTCCCTCTGTCCCCAAGGTCCTCCCTTCGTCCCCAAAGTCCTCCCTTTGTCCCCAGGGTCCTCCGTTCGTCCCCGAGGTCCTCCCCACTGTCCCCGAGGTCCTCCCTCCATCCCCGAGGTCCTCCCTCCATCCCCGAGGTCCTCCCCACTGTCCCCGAGGTCCTCCCTTCGTCCCCGAGGTCCTCCCCACTGTCCCCAAGGTCCTCCCCACTGTCCCCAAGGTCCTCCACTACCTCCCCAAGGTCCTCCCTCTGTCCCCGAGGTCCTCCCCACTATCCCCGAGGTCCTCCCTTCGTCCCTGAGGTCCTCCACTACGTCCCCAAGGTCCTCCCTCCGTCCCCAAGGTCCTCCCCACCGTCCCCGAGGTCCTCCCTACGTCCCCGAGGTTCTCTGCTACGTTCCCGAGGTCCTCCTTTCATCCCCGAGGTCCTCCCTTCGTCCCCAAGGTCTTCCCTCCATCCCCGAGGTCCTCCCCACTGTCCCCGAGGTCCTCCTTTCATCCCCGAGGTCCTCCCTTCGTCCCCAGGGTCTTCCCTCCGTCCCCGAGGTCCTCCACTACGTCCCCGCTGCCCCTGCGTGTCCCATGTCCCCCCGGGTGGCCTCGCCGACCCCTTCCTTGGCGCTGCCCCCCCCCCATAACGGTGTCCCCGTCCCCAAGGTCATCAAGCAGCTGATGAAGAAGGAGGTCACCCTGGAGTTCTCCCGCGACCGCAAGTCCATGTCCGTCTACTGCTCCCCGGCCAAAGCCTCCCGAGCCGCCGTGGGCAACAAGATGTTCGTCAAGGTGAGCCCCCCCCCACCCACCCACCACCACCACCCCCCGCCGTGTCACCCCGTCGTCCCCCTTTGTCCCCGCTGCCTTCGGTCACCCCGCATCGGCGTCCGTCCCCCCACGTCCGTAGGGTGCCCCCGAAGGCGTCATCGACCGCTGCAACTACGTCCGGGTGGGCACCACGCGGGTCCCCCTGACGCCGGCCGTCAAGGAGAAGATCCTCGGCGTCATCAAGGAGTGGGGGACCGGGCGGGACACCCTGAGGTGCCTGGCCTTGGCCACCCGCGACACCCCCCCCAAGAAGGAGGACATGGTCCTGGAGGACTCCGCCAAGTTCGCCGAGTACGAGGTGATTTTTTGGGGGGGTGGGTGGGGGGTGGGGGTGTCCCCGGGTCCCTGGTCTCGTACGGACTCGTATAAAAGCCTTTCTGGGGGGGGGGCCCCGGTCCCGTGTCACCCCGTAACCCCGTTTTGGGGGGGGCCTGGGTCATGTGAGGGTTTGTAAGGTCCCCCCCTTGGGGTCCCTGGTCCCATACGGCCCCATAAAACCATTTTGGGGTGGGGGGGGGGGGTCCTTGGTCCCCTATGGGCGCGTAATGTCCCTTCTGGGGGTCCCTGGTCCCGTGTGACCCCGTAACCCCGTTTTGGGGGGGGCCTGGGTCCTGTAAGGGTCTTTAAGGTCCCCGCTTCGGGGTCCCTGGTGCCATATGGGCCACGTAACGCTCTCTCTATAGGGTCCTCGGTCCTATATGTCCCTAGAAACCCCCCATCCCGGGGGTCTTTGGTCACCTTCGGTCTTTGACGTCCCCTTTTTTGGGGGGTCCCTCATCCCATACGTGTCCGTGTCCCCCCTTTGGTCTTTGACATCCCCTTTTTGGGGGGTCCCTGGTCCCTATACGCCACCTTCGGTCTTTGACGTCCCCTTTTTGGGGGTCCCTCATCCCATACGTGTCCGTGTCCCCCCTTTGCTCTTTGACGTCCCCTTTTTGGGGTCCCTGGTCCCTATAGGCCACCTCTGGTCTTTGACGTCCCCTTTTTTGGGGGGTCCCTCACCCCATACGTGTCCGTGTCCCCCTTTTGGTCTTTGATGTCCCCTTTTGGGGGGGGTCTCTGGTCCCTATACGCCACCTTCGGTCTTTGACATCCCATTTTTGGGGGGTCCCTGGTCCCTATACGCCACCTTCGGTCTTTGACGTCCCCTTTTTGGGGGTCCCTCATCCCATACGTGTCCGTGTCCCCCCTTTGCTCTTTGACGTCCCCTTTTTGGGGTCCCTGGTCCCTATAGGCCACCCTTGGTCTTTGACATCCCCTTTTTGGGGGTCCCTCATCCCATACGTGTCCGTGTCACCCCTTTGGTCTTTGACGTCCCCTTTTTGGGGGTCCCTGGTCCCTATACGCCACCTTTGGTCTTTGACATCCCATTTTTGGGGGGTCCCTGGTCCCTATAGGCCACCCTTGGTCTTTGACATCCCCTTTTTGGGGGTCCCTCACCCCATACGCGTCCGTGTCCCCCCTTTGGTCTTTGACATCCTATTTTTGGGGGGTCCCTGGTCCCTATAGGCCACCTTTGGTCTTTGACGTCCCCTTTTTGGGGGGTCCCTGGTCCCTATAGGCCACCTTTGGTCTTTGACGTCCCCTTTTTGGGGGGTCCCTGGTCCCTATAGGCCACCTTTGGTCTTTGACGTCCCCTTTTTGGGGGGTCCCTGGTCCCTATAGGCCACCTTTGGTCTTTGACGTCCCCTTTTTTGGGGGGTCCCTCATCCCCTACGCGTCCGTGTGTGTGTGTGTGTGTGTGTGTGTGTGTGTGTCCCAGACGGACTTGACCTTCGTGGGCTGCGTGGGGATGCTGGACCCCCCCCGAAAAGAAGTGATGGGCTCCATCCACCTCTGCCGGGACGCCGGCATCCGGGTGATCATGATCACGGGGGACAACAAAGGGACGGCCATCGCCATCTGCCGCCGCATCGGCATCTTCGGCGAGGAAGAGGAGGTGACGGGGCGGGCCTACACGGGGCGGGAGTTCGACGACCTGCCCCCCGCCGAGCAGCGGGAGGCCTGCCGCCGCGCCTGCTGCTTCGCCCGCGTCGAGCCCACCCACAAGTCCAAGATCGTCGAGTTCCTCCAGTCGTTCGACGAGATCACCGCCATGGTGAGGGGCGCCGGGGGGGGGGGGGGTGTGGGGGGGTCCCCGCATCGCTCTGATGCCGTTTTGGGGGGATCCCGCGTTGATCTGACGGGGTTTTGGGGGTCCCTCATCGATCTGACGTGGTTTGGGGGGATCCCGCGTTGATCTGATGCGGTTTTGGGGGTCCCTCATCGATCTGACGTGGTTTGGGGGGATCCCGCGTTGATCTGACGTGGTTTTGGGGGTCCCTCATCACTCTGATGCCGTTTTGGGGGGATCCCGCGTTGATCTGATGCAGTTTTGGGGGTCCCGTATCGGTCTGGGGGGGGGTCCTGGGGGTCCCGCATTGATCTGACGTGGTTTTGGGGGTCCCTCATCGCTCTGATGCCGTTTTGGGGGGATCGCGCGTTGATCTGACGGGGTTTTGGGGGTCCCTCATCGATCTGACGTGGTTTGGGGGGATCCCGCATTGATCTGACGTGGTTTGGGGGGATCCTACGTTGATCTGATGTGGTTTTGGGGGTCCCTCGTCGCTCTGATGCCGTTTTGGGAGGATCGCGCGTTGATCTGACGGGGTTTTGGGGGTCCCTCATCGATCTGGCGTGGTTTGGGGGGATCCCGCGTTGATCTGACGTGGTTTTGGGGGTCCCTCATCACTCTGATGCCGTTTTGGGGGGATCCCGCGTTGATCTGATGCAGTTTTGGGGGTCCCGTATCGGTCTGGGGGGGGGTCCTGGGGGTCCCGCATTGATCTGACGTGGTTTTGGGGGTCCCTCATCGCTCTGATGCCGTTTTGGGGGGATCGCGCGTTGATCTGACGGGGTTTTGGGGGTCCCTCATCGATCTGACGTGGTTTGGGGGGATCCCGCATTGATCTGACGTGGTTTGGGGGGATCCTACGTTGATCTGATGTGGTTTTGGGGGTCCCTCGTCGCTCTGATGCCGTTTTGGGAGGATCGCGCGTTGATCTGACGGGGTTTTGGGGGTCCCTCATCGATCTGGCGTGGTTTGGGGGGATCCCGCGTTGATCTGACGTGGTTTTGGGGGTCCCTCATCACTCTGATGCCGTTTTGGGGGGATCCCGCGTTGATCTGATGCAGTTTTGGGGGTCCCGTATCGGTCTGGGGGGGGGTCCTGGGGGTCCCGCATTGATCTGACGTGGTTTTGGGGGTCCCTCATCGCTCTGATGCCGTTTTGGGGGGATCGCGCGTTGATCTGACGGGGTTTTGGGGGTCCCTCATCGATCTGACGTGGTTTGGGGGGATCCCGCATTGATCTGACGTGGTTTGGGGGGATCCTACGTTGATCTGATGTGGTTTTGGGGGTCCCTCGTCGCTCTGATGCCGTTTTGGGGGGATCCCGCGTTGATCTGATGCAGTTTTGGGGGTCCCGTATCGGTCTGGGGGGGGGTCCTGGGGGTCCCGCATTGATCTGACGTGGTTTTGGGGGTCCCTCATCGCTCTGATGCCGTTTTGGGGGGATCGCGCGTTGATCTGATGCGGTTTTGGGGGTCCCTCATCGATCTGATGCCATTTTGGGGGGATCGCGCGTTGATCTGACGGGGTTTTGGGGGTCCCTCATCGATCTGGCGTGGTTTGGGGGGATCCCGCGTTGATCTGACGTGGTTTTGGGGGTCCCTCATCGATCTGACGTGGTTTGGGGGGATCCCGCGTTGATCTGACGTGGTTTTGGGGGTCCCTCATCACTCTGATGCCGTTTTGGGGGGATCCCGCGTTGATCTGATGCAGTTTTGGGGGTCCCGTATCGGTCTGGGGGGGGGTCCTGGGGGTCCCGCATTGTTCTGACGTGGTTTTGGGGGTCCCTCGTCGCTCTGATGCCGTTTTGGGAGGATCGCGCGTTGATCTGACGGGGTTTTGGGGGTCCCTCATCGCTCTGATGCCGTTTTGGGGGGATCGCGCGTTGATCTGACGGGGTTTTGGGGGCCCCTCATTGATCTGGCGTGGTTTGGGGGGATCCCGTATTGATCTGACGCGGTTTTGGGGGTGCTGTATCGATCGGGGGGGGGGTCCTGGGGGTCCCATATCGATCTGATGTGGTTTTGGGGGTCCCTCATCGATCTGACGTGGTTTGGGGGGATCCCACGTTGATCTGATGTGGTTTTGGGGGTCCCTCATCGATCTGATGCCGTTTTGGGGGGATCCCGCGTTGATCTGACGGGGTTTTGGGGGTCCCTCATCGATCTGGCGTGGTTTGGGGGGATCGCGCGTTGATCTGACGTGGTTTTGGGGGTCCCTCATCGATCTGATGCCATTTTGGGGGGATCGCACGTTGATCTGACGGGGTTTTGGGGGTCCCTCATCGATCTGGCGTGGTTTGGGGGGATCCCGCATTGATCTGACGTGGTTTGGGGGGTCCCTCATCGCTCTGATGCCGTTTTGGGGGGATCGCGTGTTGATCTGACGTGGTTTTGGGGGTCTCTCATCGCTCTGATGCCGTTTTGGGGGGATCGCGCGTTGATCTGACGGGGTTTTGGGGGTCCCTCATCGATCTGACGTGGTTTGGGGGGATCGCGTGTTGATCTGATGTGGTTTTGGGGGTCCCCCGCATCGCTCTGATGCCGTTTTGGGGGATCCCGCGTTGATCTGATGGGGTTTGGGCGGTCCCTCATCGATCTGGCGTGGTTTGGGGGGATCCTACGTTGATCTGATGCGGTTTTGGGGGTCCCGTATCGGTCTGGGGGGGGGTCCTGGGGGTCCCGCATTGATCTGACGTGGTTTTGGGGGTCCCTCATCGCTCTGATGCCGTTTTGGGGGGATCGCGTGTTGATCTGACGGGGTTTTGGGGGTCCCTCATCGATCTGGCGTGGTTTGGGGGGATCCCGCATTGATCTGACGTGGTTTGGGGGGATCCTACGTTGATCTGATGTGGTTTTGGGGGTCCCTCATCGCTCTGATGCCGTTTTGGGGGGATCGCGCGTTGATCTGACGGGGTTTTGGGGGTCCCTCATCGATCTGACGTGGTTTGGGGGGATCGCGCGTTGATCTGATCGGGTTTGGGGGGTCCCTCATTGCTCTGATGCTGTTTTGGGGGGATCCCGCGTTGATCTGATGCGGTTTTGGGGGTCCCGTATCGGTCTGGGGGGGGGTCCTGGGGGTCCCGCATTGATCTGATGTGGTTTTGGGGGTCCCTCATCACTCTGATGCCGTTTTGGGGGGATCGCGCGTTGATCTGACAGGGTTTTGGGGGTCCCTCATCGATCTGGCGTGGTTTGGGGGGATCCCGCGTTGATCTGACGTGGTTTTGGGGGTCCCTCATCGCTCTGATGCCGTTTTGGGGGGATCGCGCGTTGATCTGACGGGGTTTTGGGGGTCCCTCATCGATCTGGCGTGGTTTGGGGGGATCGCGTGTTGATCTGATGCGGTTTTGGGGGTCCCGTATCACTCTGGGGGGGGGGTCCTGGGGGTGCCATATCGATCTGATGCGGTTTTGGGGGTCCTATATTGCTCTGTTGCGGTTTTGGGGGTCCCGTATCGCTCTGGGGGGGTTCCTGGGGGTCCCGCATCACTCCAGGGTGGTCCTAGGGCGTCTGGCATTGCTCTTGGGGTGCTCCTGGGGCTCCCAAGCATCGCTCTGACCCATCAGCCCTCTCGGGGGCACCCATCACCACCCTTGGGTGACCCATCGCCCTCCTGGGGACCCATCACACCCCTCCTGGGGACCCATCGCCCTCTTGGGGACCCATCACACCCCTTGGGGGACCCATCGCCCTCCTGGGGACCCATCACACCCCTCTTGGGGACCCATCACCCTCTTGGGGACCCATCACCACCCTTGGGTGACCCATCGCCCTCCTGGGGACCCATCGCCCTCCTGGGGACCCATCACACCCCTTGGGGGACCCATCGCCCTCCTGGGGACCCATCACACCCCTCTTGGGGACCCATCACACCCCTTGGGTGACCCATCGCCCTCCTGGGGACCCATCACACCCCTCTTGGGGACCATCGCCCTCTTGGGGACCCATCACACCCCTCTTGGGGACCCATCGCCCTCCTGGGGACCCATCACACCCCTCTTGGGGACCCATCACCCTCTTGGGGACCCATCACACCACTCGGGGACCCATCACGCTCCCCGGGGGACTCACCACACCCTCTTGGGGACCCATCACACCCCTCTTGGGGACCCATCGCCCTCCTGGGGACCCATCACACCCTCTTGGGGACCCATCACCCTCTTGGGGGACCCATCACAACCCCTCGGGGACCCATCAGGCCCCCTGGGGGACCCACCAACACCCTCGGGAGCCCCATCAACACCTCGGGGGCACCCACCCCCCACCCCCCACCCCCCCTCCGGTTGACACCGTTTCCCCCCCACCCCCCCCCTTCCCCGGCACAGACGGGCGACGGGTGAACGACGCGCCGGCGCTGAAGAAGGCGGAGATCGGCATCGCCATGGGCTCGGGGACGGCGGTGGCCAAGACGGCCTCGGAGATGGTGCTGGCCGACGACAACTTCTCCACCATCGTGGCGGCGGTGGAGGAGGGCCGGGCCATCTACAACAACATGAAGCAGTTCATCCGCGTACCTCATCTCCTCCAACGTCGGGAGGTGGTCTGGTGAGACGGTCGGCGGCCTCCCGGTTCTCCAGTTCCTCCCGGTTCTCCCAATTCCTCCCGGTTCTCCCCGGTTCCTCCCGGTCCTTCTGGTTTCTCCTGGTCCTCCTGTTCTCCCCGGTTCCTCCCAATTCCTCCGGTTCCTCCCAATTCCTCCCGGTTCTCCCAGTTCCTCCCGGTTCTCCTAATTCCTCCCGGTTCTCCCGGTTCCTCCCGGTTCTCCCGGTTCCTCCTGGTTCCTCCTGTCCTCCCAATTCCTCCTGTTCTCCCCGTTCCTCCCGGTCCTTCTGGTTTCTCCTGTCCTCCCGGTTCTCCCGGTTCCTCCCAGTTCCTCCCGGTTCCTCCCAATTCCTCCCGGTTCCTCCCAGTTCCTCCGGTTCCTCCTGGTTCCTCCTGGTCCTCCCAATTCCTCCCGTTCTCCCCGGTTCTCCCGGTTCCTCCCGGTTCCTCCCGGTTCTCCCAATTCTCCCGGTCTCCCCGGTTCCTCCTGGTTCTCCCCGGTTCTCCCAATTCCTCCCGGTTCCTCCCGGTTCTCCTCATTCCTCCGGTTCCTCCTGGTCCTCCCGGTTCCTCCGGTTCTCCCCGTTCCTCCCGGTTCTCCCGGTCTCCCCGGTTCTCCAATTCCTCCCGGTTCCTCCCGGTTCCTCCCAATTCCTCCCGGTTCCTCCCGGTTCCTCCCGCTTCCCCCGGTTCCCCCCAGCGCCCCTCATCTCGCCAGCTTCCTTCTGTCCCCAACCGGTCGTCCGTGTGTCATCCCCCCCTCCCCAAACCCCCCCATCCCATCCCCCCTCCCCCCGCCCCTCCCCCCCCCCTCCCCCTCCCCAGCATCTTCCTGACGGCGGCGCTGGGGCTGCCGGAGGCGCTGATCCCGGTGCAGCTCCTCTGGTCAACCTGGTGACGGACGGGTTGCCGGCCACCGCCCTGGGCTTCAACCCCCCCGACCTGGACATCATGGACAAGCCCCCCCGCAGCCCCAAGGAGCCCCTCATCAGCGGGTGGCTCTTCTTCCGCTACTTGGCCATCGGGGGTGAGACGGCGGCCCGCCCGACCCGGAGACACCCCACCCCCACCCCGTGGCGGCGGTCCTTTGGATGGCGGCCCCTCGTAGACCGTGGTGGTGGTGGTGGTTCCTTCTTAGACCCCCCACGGTGGTGGCCCCTCGTAGACCGTGGTGGCCCCTCGTATGGTGGCCCCTTGTAGACCCCCATGGTGATGGCCCCTTGTAGACCGTGGTGGCCCCTTGTAGACCGTGGTGGCCCCTCGTAGACCGTGGTGGCCCCTCGTATGGTGGCCCCTTGTAGACCCCCATGGTGATGGCCCCTCGTAGACCGTGGTGGCCCCTCGTAGACCGTGGTGGCCCCTCGTATGGTGGCCCCTTGTAGACCCCCATGGTGATGGCCCCTCGTAGACCGTGGGGCCCCTTGTAGACCGTGGTGGCCCCTCGTAGACCGTGGTGGCCCCTCGTATGGTGGCCCTTGTAGACCCCCATGGTGGTGGCCCCTCGTAGACCGTGGTGGCCCCTTGTAGACCCCCACGGTGGTGGCCTCTTGTAGACCATGGTGGTGGCTCCTTGTAGACCGTGGTGGCCCCTCGTAGACCGTGGTGGCCCCTCGTAGACCGTGGTGGTCCCTTGTAGACCACGGTGGTGGCCCCTCGTAGACCATGGTGGCCCCTTGTAGACCGTGGTGGCCCCTTGTATGGTGGCCCCTCGTAGACCCTCATGGTGGTCTCTCGTAGGCACCCACGGGCGGTCTCTTCTAGCCGCCCCCCCCCCCCCCCGTGGTGGTGCCCGCCCCATAGGCCCCCCCCGACGGGTTGGCGGGGTGTCACCCTGCCCCGCCCTGCCCCGCCCCGCCCCACCCCGTGCTCTCTCCCCAGGGTACGTGGGGGGCCGCCACCGTGGGCGCGGCGGCCTGGTGGTTCCTCTACGCTGAGGATGGTCCCGGCGTCACCTACCACCAGCTGGTGAGTGCCGGACCCCGGGGGGGGGGGGGGGGGGTCCCCGAGGTGACCCCCAAATGGGGCGGGGGGTGGGGGTGGGGGGGTGTGTCCTCGTCACGGACCCGCCGTCTCCACCGTGACCCCCCGAGGGCCACGTCCCGACCTTGTCCCCCCGTCCCCGCCATCCCCATCGGCAGCCTGGGGGCCACCTCCTGACCTCCCCCCCGTCCCCCTGGTGGCCTCCCCGTCCCGTCCCGTCCCTGCCCCTCGCCAGCCGGGGGTCCCCAGCGCGGTGACGTCCCCCCGTGTCCCCCCCCGTGTCCCCCCCCCCCCCCAGACCCACTTCATGCAGTGCACGGAGCACAACGTGGAGTTCGAGGCCCTGGACTGCGACATCTTCGAGTCGCCGCTGCCCATGACCATGGCCCTCTCCGTCCTGGTCACCATCGAGATGTGCAACGCCCTCAACAGGTAAAGGGGGGTGGTCGTCTTCATCACCGGCACCACCGGCACACCATCAACACCATCACCTTCATCGCCACCATCGCCTTCGTCACCACCATCATCATCACCATCACCTTTGTCACCACCATCACCACCATCACCTTCATTACCACCATCACCACCATCACCTTCATCACCACCATCACCACCAACACCATCACCATCATCACCACCATCACCTTCATCACCACCATCACCACCATCACCTTCATCACCACCACCACCATCACCTTCATCACCACCACCACACAACACCAACACCATCATCACCATCACCATCATCACACCACCACCAACACCATCACCTTCATCACCACCACCACCAACACTGTCACCATCACCTTCATCACCTCATCACCACCATCACCTTCATCACCACCATCACCTTCATCACCACCACCTTCATCACCACCTTCATCACCACCATCACCTTCATCACCACCATCATCATCACCATCACCTTTGTCACCACCACCACCTTTGTCACCACCACCACCTTCATCACCACCATCACCTTCATCACCACCTTCATCACCACCATCAACACCATCACCATCATCACCACCACCATCAACACCATCACCTTCATCACCACCATCACCACCACCATCACCACCACCACCTTCATCACCACCATCACCACCATCACCACCACCATCACCACCACCACCACCTTCATCACCACCATCACCTTCATCACCACCATCACCTTCATCGCCACCACCGCCTTCACCGCCACCGCCTGCCTGTGTCCCCGTCCCCACGGGCCACCCGTGTCATATCTGTGTCCCCGTCCCCCCCCTTCCCGCCCCCCCCAGCCTCTCCGAGAACCAGTCCCTGGTCCGCATGCCGCCCTGGGTCAACATCTGGCTGATGGGCTCCATCTGCCCTCTCCATGTCCCTCCACTTCGTCATCCTCTACGTCGACCCGCTGCCCGTAAGGGGGGCGGTGGCCGGGGAGGGGGGGCTGGTAGCCATGGGGAGGGGGGCCGGTGGCCGGGGAGGGGGCCGGTGGCTGTGGAGGGGGGGGGCTGGTGGCCGTGGAGGGGGCTGGTGGCCGTGGAGGGGGGGGGCTGGTGGCCGTGGAGGGGGCCGGTGGCTGTGGGGAGGGGGGCTGGTGGCCGTGGAGGGGGGGGGCCGGTGGCCGGGGAGGGGGCCGGTGGCCATGGGGAGGGGGGCTGGTGGCCGTGGAGGGGGGGGGCCGGTGGCCGTGGAGGGGGCCGGTGGCCGGGGAGGGGGCCGGTGGCCGTGGAGGGGTTGGTGGCCATCATGGGGTGGTGGCCATGGGAGGGTGGTGGCCATCAGGGTGTTGGTGGCCATCAGGGGCTGGTGGTGGCCATCAGGGGGTTGGTGGCCATCAGGGGGTTGGTGGCCATCAGGGTGTCTGGTGGCCATCAGGGGCTGGTGGCCATGGGGAGTTGGTGGCCATCGAGGTGGTGGCCGTGGAGATGGGGACGTGGGGGGTTGGTGGCTGGGGGTGGGGTGGGGTCGGTGGCCATCGGGGGGTGGTGGCCGTGGGGTTGGGGACACGGCGATGGGGACATGAGGCTGGTGGCCGTGGGGATGTTGGTGGCCGGGGGGGGGCTCGGGGGGGGGCCCAGGCTCAGCCCGTGGCCCCCCCAGATGATCTTCAAGCTGACGCC
>CM049915.1:2598159-2622368 GCA_027474245.1 Spheniscus humboldti | reverse complement strand
GGGCCACGCCCCTCCCTCTTCCGCCCCGCCCACCCCCTCACCCCCCCCCATCACCCCCCCCCCCCGCCGCGGTCCTAGCGCCCGCCGCGCCGCGCCCGGAGCGGAGCCCCCCCAGGTAAGGACGGGGCCCCCCACCCCCGCCCCGGGCATCGCGCCCCCCCCCCCCTCCCCCCCGCACCCCCCTCCTTCCCATGGTGCATTGCAGCCCCCCCCCCCCCCCAATTCCACGGCCCTTCCCGGGGTGCACCGCGCCCCCCCCCCCCGCAATGCACGGGCCACCCTCCTCCCCCTCAGATTGCACCCCCCGCCCCGGGGCGCCGTACACCCCCCCCCCCCCCGCCCTGCACCCCCCTTCCCATGATGCGTTGCACCCCCCCCCCCCAATTCCACGGCCTTCCCGTGGTGCATCGCGCTCCCCCCCCCCCCGACCCCAAATTGCAACACTCCCCCCCCCCCCCCCGGGGGCGCATTGCACCCCTTGCGGCATTGCACAGCCCCCCCCCCCCCAATTGCACCCCCCTTCCCGTGGTGCATTGCAACACCCCCCACCCCACCCCCCGGCATTGCACCACCCTTCCCATGGTGCATTGCGCCCCCCCTATTGCATAGGGGCGCCCCCCCCCCCCCAAATTGCCACCCCCCCCAGGGCGCATTGCAACACCCCTCGCGGCATTGGGCCCCCCCCTTCCCATGGTGCACTGCACGCCCCTCCCCCGCCCGTGTCGCCATCTTGCCGGCCGACAAAGGGGGGGGAGGGGGGGAGGGGCGGCCACACTCCCCCACCCGGGGGGGGGGGGGGAAGTGGGGTGACATCCCCCTCCCCCCCCCCCCCCCCGGCTGCAGCCTCCCAGGTGCAAAGGGGGTAAAACAGCCCAAAACCGTGTAAAATGGGAAGGGGGGATGGGACCCGGGTGCCACCCCTCCCCGCCCCCCCCCCCTCCTCCCCCCCCCCCCCCCAACGTGGCGTTGTGTCCGCAGGGGCCATGGAGGAGCAGCGGAGGTCCCGGCGGGGACGTCGGTGGCGGCACCCGCGGGGACCTCCAAGACGACGCCCTCGACGACGACACCCCGGGGGACACCGGGGGCGAGACCCCCGAGGCGGTGACACCCCCGGGGACCTCCGAGACCACCCCCAAGACGTCTCCCGTGGGGACCTCGGCGGCGACGCCCCCGGCGACGCCCTGCCCCGCCCTGCCCACGCGAGGTCGGGGAGCCGCTACACGTGCCCCACCTGCGCCACCACCTTCCCCACCCCCCCGCGGGCCCTGCGCCGCGCCCAGGCGCTCACGCCCACCGCCGCGCCCGGAGGTGGCACCGCCACCAGGTCCAGAGGCGCCGCCGCCGCCGCCGCCGCCGGAGGTGCCACCACCAGGTCCAGAAGCGCCGCCACGGCCAGGTCGAGAGGCGCCGCCGCCGCCACGACGGCTGCACCCGCCGCCTCCGTCGGTGCCGCCGCCGGCAGGTCCAGAGGTGCCGCCGCCGCCGCCGCCGCCGCGTCCGGAGGCGCTGCCACCACGACGGGCGCATCCAAAGCGTCCGGAGATTCCACCGCCGCCGCATCCAGAGATGCCGCCGCCGTGGCGGCCACGTCCAAAACGGCTGGAGGTGCCGCCGCCGCCGCCGCCGCCCGGTCCAGAGGTGCCACCGCCACCAGGTCCAGAGGTGCCACCGCCACGAGGGCTGCCTCCAAAGCAGCCGGAGACCCCGCCGCTACGACAGCCGTCTCCAAAGCATCCGGAGGTGCCACCGTCTCTGGCCGTGCCACCACCACGACGGACGCATCCGAAGCGCCGCAGGTGCCACCGCCAGCACATCCAGCGGCGCCGGCGCTGCGGTAGATGCGCCCAAAGCGCCCGGAGGTGCCACCACCACATCCGCATCCGAAGCGCCCGGCGGTGCCGCCGCCGCCGCCGCCACGTCCGCACCCAGAGCGTCCGGAGATGCCGCCGCTACCACCGGCGCCACGGCCGCCCCCTGCTCCGCCTGCCCCCGCCCCGCTCCCTCCTTCCCCTGCGCCGCCTGCCCCAAGTCCTACGGCACCCTCTCCAAGCTGACCACGAGCGTCCCTTCTCCTGCCCGGATTGCCCCAAATCCTTTGCCGACCCTTCTGTCTACCGCAAACACTGTCGCGGTCACGCCGGGCTGCGTCCCCACCGCTGCGGCGCCTGCCCCAAAGCCTACGCCGAGCGCAAGGACCTCCGCAACCACCAGCGCAGCCACACGGGCGAGCGGCCCTTCCTCTGCGCCGAGTGCGGCAAGAGCTTCGGCCGTTCCTCCTCCCTCGCCTGCCACCAGCGCATCCACGCCCCCCGCAAGCCCTACGCCTGCGGGACCTGCGGGAAGGCCTTCACCCAGCTCTCCTCCTTCCAGAGCCACCAGCGCGTCCACACCGGGGAACGTCCCTACCTCTGCCCCCAGTGCGGGCGGATGTTCTCCGACCCCTCCAGCTACCGCCGGCACCAACGCGCCCACCAAGGCGTGAAGCCCTACGGCTGCGGCGAATGCGGCAAAGCTTTCCGGCAGCCGGCGGATCTGGCGGTGCACCGGCGGACCCATACGGGCGAGCGGCCGTGGCGGTGCGGGGAGTGCGGCAAAGCCTTCGTGGCCTCCTGGGACCTCAAGCGGCACCGGCTGACCCACACGGGCGAGCGGCCCTGGCGGTGCGGGGAGTGTGGGAAGGGTTTCGGCGAGAGGGCGGCGCTGGGCAAGCACCGGCGGACGCACTCCGGCGAGCGGCCCTACGCCTGCGGGCGCTGCGGGAAGGGCTTCGGGGGGGCCTCGGGGCTGCGCAAGCACGAGAGGACGCATGGGAAGCGGGAGGCGGGAGGCGGGGACAACATGGCCGCCGGCGGGGGGGTGGACGTGGCCGCCGGGGCTGGCCTCAACATGGCCGCCGGCGTTGCCCTCAGTATGGCCGCCGGACCTGGCCTCAGTATTGCTGGAGCTGGTCAGGGCATGGCCGCCAGACTTGGCCATGACGTGGCTGCTGGAGCTGGACACAATATGGCCGCCAGAGCCGGCCACGGCATGGCCGCCGGCGCTGGGCACGAGGTGGGTGGTCAACCTGGCCACGTTATGGCCACGGCGTTGGCCATGGCGTGGCTGCCGGCGCTGGGCACGAGGTGGGTGGTCAACCTGGCCACGTTATGGCCACCGGCGTTGGCCACGGCGTGGCCGCCGGCGCTGGGCACGACTTGGGTGGTCAACCTGGCCACATTATGGCCACCGGCGTTGGCCATGGCGTGGCTGCTGGCATCGGGCATAACGTGGGTGCCCAACCTGGCCACGGTATGGCCGCCAGCGTTGGCCATGGCATGACTGCCGGCATTGGGCATGACGTGGGTGCCCAACCTGGCCACAAAGTGGCTGCCGGAGCTGGCCACAAATATGGCCACCGGGCTTGGCCATGCCATGGCCAACAGAGCTGGCCACACCATGGCTGCCCAAGCCGGCCGTGACGTGGCCGCAGCTACTGGGCGGGACGTGGGTTCTCAACCCGGTCACGACGTGGCCACTGGACTCGGCCACAGTGTGGCCACCGCCCCCGAGCAGGGCCCGTCGTGGCCGCCGGAGCTGGTCACGACATGGCGGCCGCTGGAGGAGCCGTGGGCTGTGGCGGCATCAACATGGCCGCCCCCGGTGGAGGCCCCAACATGGCCGCTGCCAACATGGCCGCCCCCAGTGGAGGCCCCAACATGGCCACCGCCAACATGGCCGCCCCCGGTGGAGGCCCCAACATGGCTTCCGCCAACATGGCCACCCCCGGTGGAGGCCCCAACATGGCCGCTGCAACATGGCCGCCCCCAGTGGAGGCCCCAACATGGCCACCGCCAACATGGCCGCCCCCGGTGGAGGCCCCAACATGGCTGCCGCCAACATGGCCGCCCCCGGTGGAGGCCCCAACATGGCCGCTGCCAACATGGCCGCCCCCAGTGGCGGTCCCAACATGGCCGCCGCCAACATGGCCGCCCACGTCGGAGGCCCCAACATGGCCGCCGCAGGAGCCCCGGGGGCGTGGCCGGCCGCCGGGGGCGTGGCCCCGCCCGCCTCCCCGGAGCCCCGCCCCTTCGCCTGCCCCCTCTGCCCCAAGCGCTTCGGGGCCCGGGCGGGGGCTGCGCAAGCACCAGCGCCGCCACGGCCCCGCCCCCTCCCCGCCGGCCCCGCCCACCCCGGACCCCGCCCCCGCCGGGACAGCTTAGCTGCGACCACGCCCCCCCCCCCCCCAATATCCCCCACTCCTTGCGGGCAGGGGGGTGGGTGGGGCCTCTCCAGCCCCTCCCCGTGCCGGAAAAGGGGTGGGGCTCCTTGGGGGCGGTTCCTCGCGTGGCCCCGCCCCTTCCCCCCCCCTTGAGTGTTAATGGGAAATAAAGGGCCGAGCCAGCGCCTCCGCCTCCGTCTCTCTGTGCCCCCCCCCCCCCCGCCACCACTCTCCAGTTCCGGGGTTCCACCATCTTTATTCGCGCCCCGCCCCAAAACGGCTCCAAGCCGATTGGCCACGGCTCGGCCAATCGCGCAGCGCCTCTCTACCCACCTCTCCCCGCCCCCGCCCCCCCAGCCAATGGCTGCACAGGATCTTGGCCAATCCCCTGCCAGTGTTCCCCCCCCCCCAATTGCCCAAGCCTGTGTCAGTCCCACCCCCTCATTCACAGCCAATCCCACATCAGTCCCGCCCCCCTGCTCTCAGCCAATCCCATCTCAGTATCCCCCCCCCCCCCCCCCCAGCCAATCCCCTGCCGGCGTCCGTCTCCCCCCCCCCCCCCCCCCCCCCATCCAACCCCACGTCAGTCCTGCCCCTCGCTCTCAGCCAATCCCGCTCCCCCCCACCCCCATCCCCGCCCAGCCACACCCACCCCTCAGCCAATGGCGTCGCTGGGTGGGGTGGTGGTGGGGGGTGCCCGTCCCCACCCCCTCAGGACGCCTGGGTCCTGGGGAGAGGCTCCGCCCCACGGGGGTCCAGCACTTCGGGGAGATCCTCCATGGGGCGCCCCCCCCGCCGCGGGTGCCCCTGGGGGCTCCTGGTCTCGGGGTGCTCCTCCACGGCCTCCAAGCCTTGGTGCACCCCAAGGTTCCCGGGCTTCGGGCGCCCCCCCGACACCTCCAGACCACGGGGCGCCCCAAGTCTCTCGGTCTTTGGGGCCCCCTCCATCGTCTCCAAACCTCGGTGCACCCCAAGTCTCTCGGTCTTTGGGGGCCCCTCCATCGTCTCCAAGCCTGGTTGAACCTCCATCGTCTCCAAACCTTGGTGCACCCCAAGTCTCTCGGTCTTTGGGGCCCCCTCCATCGTCTCCAAACCTTGGTGCACCCCAAGTCTCTCGGTCTTTGGGGGCCCCCTCCATCGTCTCCAAGCCTGGTTGAACCTCCATCGTCTCCAAACCTTGGTGCACCCCAAGTCTCTCGGTCTTTGGGGCCCCCTCCATCGTCTCCAAACCTCGGTGCACCCCAAGTCTCTCGGTCTTTGGGGCCCCCTCCATCATCTCCAAACCTTGGTGCACCCCAAGTCTCTCGGTCTTTGGGGCCCCCTCCATCGTCTCCAAGCCTTGGTGCACCCCAAGTCTCTCGGGTCTTTGGGGGCCCCTCCATCGTCTCCAAGCCCGGTTGACTCTCCGACGTCTCCGAGCCTGGTTGAACCTCCAGCGCCTCGGCCTCGGGGTGCCCCTCCAGCGCCCCCAAACCTGGTCGACCCTCCGCCGCCCCGTGGGCCTCCTCCAGGTGCACCCGCTCGTGGGTGATGAGGTTGGAGCTCTGGCTGAAGCGCCGGCCGCAGCGGGCGCAGCCGTAGGGGCCGCTCGCCGGTGTGGGTCCGCCGGTGCTGCTCCAGGTGGGCGCTGCGGACGAAAGCCCGGCCGCACTCCCCGCAGCCGTAGGGCTTCTCCCCGGTGTGGATGCGCTGGTGCCGCACCAGGGTGGAGCTCATGCCGAACGCCTTGCCGCACTCGCCGCAGCGGTAGGGCCGCTCGCCGGCGTGCGTCCGCCGGTGCAGGGCCAGGTTGGAGCGGAGGGCGAAGGCTTGGCCGCACTCCCCGCAGGCGAAGGGTCGCTCCTCCCCGTGCGCCCGCTGGTGCCGCGCCAGCGCCGAGCGCAGCCCGAAGGCTCGCCCGCACTCCCCCGCAGCGGTGCGGTTGCAAACCCAAGTGCAACCGCCGGTGCTTGGCCAAGGTGGCCCCCGTGGCCGAAGCGTTTGCCGCACTCGGCGCAGGCGAAGGGTTTCTCGCCGCTGTGGCTGCGCTGGTGCTGGATGAGCTCCGAGCTTTGGACGAAGCCTTTGCCGCACTCGCCGCAGCGGAAGGGCTTCTCGCCGCCGTGGGTCTTGCCGTGCTTGAGGAGGTTGGCGCGCTGGGCGAAGCTCTTGCCGCACTGGCCGCAACGGTAGGGTCGCTCGCCGGAGTGGCTGGCTTGGTGTTGGAGGAGGTCGGAGCTACGGTAAAACGCTTTCCGGCACTGACCGCAGGCGTAGGGTCGCTCGCCGGCGTGGGCGCGCTGGTGCTTCACCAGGTTGGTGCTTTGGCTGAAGGCTTTGCCGCATTCGGCGCAGGCGTAGGGGCGCTCGCCGGTGTGGGTGCGGCGGTGCTGGGCCAGGTTGGAGCTCCAACCGAAAGCTTTGCCGCAGTCGCCGCACTTGTAGGGCCGCTCGCCGGTGTGGGTCCGGAGGTGCTGGGCGAGGTGGGAGCGTTGGGCGAAGCGTTTGCCGCACTCGCCGCAGGCGTTGGGGCGTTCGCCGGTGTGGCTGCGCCGGTGACGTTCCAGCTTCGACCACTGGCCGAAGGCTTTGCCGCACTCGCTGCAGATGTAGGGGCGGCCGGGGGGGGCTCCGGCTGCGCCGGGGGGGGGGGAGGCGTCAGGGACCCCGGGGATGGGGGGGGGACGGGACACCCTCCTCTACCCGGTCCCGGTGTGGGTCAAGGGGTCCCGAACGCCTGGGTCCCCCCCCCCCCGCCTTGCGCTCCATCCCGGGGTGATTCAATGGGTCCCCGATGCCCGGGTCCCCCCGTCTGCCCCACCCTGGGAGGGGTCGGGGGTCCCCAACCCCTGGGTCCCCCCGCCTGCCCCACCCTGGGAGGGGTCGGGGGTCCCCAACCCCTGGGTCCCCCCGTCTGCCCCACCCTGGGAGGGGTCGGGGGTCCCCCAACCCCTGGGTCCCCCCGTCTGCCCCACCCTGGGAGGGGTCGGGGTCCCCAACCCCTGGGTCCCCTCTTCTACCCCACCCTGGAAGGGGTCGGGGGTCCCCAACCCCTGGGTCCCCCCATCTGCCCCACCCTGGGAGGGGTTGGGGGTCCCCGACGCCCGGGTCCCCCCGTCTGCCCCACCTCCTAGGGAGGGGTCGGGGGTCCCCAACCCCTGGGTCCCCCCGCCTGCCCCACCCTGGGAGGGGTCGGGGGGTCCCCAACCCCTGGGTCCCCCCGGGGGTCTCACCTGCCGCCGGCTCCTTGGGGTGTCCTCAGCGGCTCCGGTCGGGGCGTCCGCGGGGCAGCCTGGGGGGGGGGGGGGGGGGGGGGGGGAAGGGAGGGAGGGGACACACGTCAGGGGGTGGGGGGCTGGGGGGGACACGGACACACCCAGGCGTCCGGTTCCCCCCCCCCCCGGCAGGTTGGGGGGTGGGGGGGTCTCAGGGGACCCAGGCGTCGTCCGGGCCCCACCTCACCCGAGGGGCCGGCGCTGGCCTGCATCGTCCCGGGGCGCGGGGGGGGGGCGCGGGGGGGGGGCCGGGTCCCTCCCGGGGGGGGGCTCCGGGTGCCCCCCAACCTGCCGGGCCGAGGGAGCGGGGAGGAGGGGCGTGTCCGGCGGCCAAGCCCCGCCCACTGTGACGCCACTTCCTTTTAACCATATTTCCCCCCCCCCCCCCCCCCCCCCCCCAAGGCAACGCCCCCCCGGGCAACATCGCCCCGTGGCAACGCCCCCCCCGTGGCAACGCCCCACCCCGTGGCAACGCCCCCCCATGGCAACGCCCCCCCCGTGGCAACGCCCCACCCCGTGGCAACGCCCCCCCATGGCAACGCCCCACCCCGTGGCAACGCCCCCCCGTGGCAACGCCCCCCGTGGCAACGCCCCCCCGTGGCAACGCCCCCCGTGGCAACGCCCCCTCCGTGGCAACGCCCCCCGTGGCGAAAGGGGGAAGAGGGGGAAGGGGGCGTGGTCCTCTAAGCCGCGCCCTCCCCGCGCGCCGATTGGCCGGGGGAGGCCGGGGGCGTGGCCGGAGGGGAGGGAGGGGCGTGGTCTGGGGACGCGGATAAGGGGGAGGGGAGGGCCGAGCGCGCCGGGCGAGGGGCGTGGCCGGGCGGGGCGGGGAGGCGTGGCCAGGGCGAGGGGGGCGCTGATTGGTCGGTGGCATGGAGGGGGGGGCGTGGCCGGGCGGCGCCATATCCGGGCCCCGCGGGGAGCGGCGGGAGCGGGCGGCGGCGGCGGCGGCGGCGCCGGGGGGGGGGGGGGGAGGTGAGTGGTCCCCGGGGGTGGGGGGGGTGGCTCCCCCGTCGCCATGGCAACCGCCCCCTCCCCACGGCGACCGCGACCGCGACCCCGCCCTGGGCCGCCGTGGGGCGCGGGGAGGGCGGATGGGGGTCTCGAGCGCCTGGGCCCCGCCCGGACGCCTGGGGCCACGGGGGGTGTGGGGCCACGGGGGGTGTGGGGCCATGGGGCGCGTGGGGCCCAGAACCTGGGTCCATGGGGCGCGTGGGTCCATGGGGCGTGTGGGTCCTATGGGGCGCGTGGGTCCACGGGGCGCATGGGGCCCAGAACCTGGGTCCATGGGGCGCGTGGGTCCATGGGGCGCGTGGGTCCACGGGGCGCGTGGGGCCATGGGGCGCGTGGGGCCCAGAACCTGGGTCCATGGGGCGCGTGGGTCCATGGGGCGTGTGGGTCCTATGGGGCGCGTGGGTCCACGGGGCGCATGGGGCCCAGAACCTGGGTCCACGGGGGCGTGTGGGGCCACGGGGCGCGTGGGTCCACGGGGCGCGTGGGGCCATGGGGCGTGTGGGGCCCAGAACTTGGGTCCACGGGGCGCGTGGGTCCACGGGGCGCGTGGGGCCACGGGGCGCGTGGGGCCCAGAACCTGGGTCCACGGGGCGTGTGGGTCCCTGGGGCGTGTGGGTCCTATGGGGTGCGTGGGTCCACGGGGCGCATGGGGCCCAGAACCTGGGTCTGTGGGGGGTGTGGGTCCACGGGGCGTGTGGGGGCCCAGAACCTGGGTCCATGGGGCGCGTGGGTCCATGGGGCGCGTGGGGCCATGGGGCGCGTGGGGCCCAGAACCTGGGTCCATGGGCGCGTGGGGTCCATGGGGCGTGTGGGTCCATGGGGCGTGTGGGTCCTATGGGGCGCGTGGGTCCACGGGGCGTGTGGGGCCCAGAACTTGGGTCCATGGGGCGCGTGGGTCCATGGGGCGTGTGGGTCCTATGGGGCGCGTGGGTCCACGGGGCGCATGGGGCCCAGAACCTGGGTCTGTGGGGGGTGTGGGTCCACAGGGCGCGTGGGGCCTAGAACCTGGGTCCACGGGACGTGTGGGTCCCTGGGGTGTGTGGGTCCACGGGGCGCGTGGGGCCATGGGGCGTGTGGGGCCCAGAACTTGGGTCCGTGGGGCGCGTGGGTCCACGGGATGTGTGGGTCCATGGGGCGTGTGGGTCCACGGGACGTGTGGGTCCCTGGGGCGCGTGGGTCCACAGGGCGCGTGGGGCCCAGAACTTGGGTCCGTGGGGGGTGTGGGTCCACAGGGCGCGTGGGTCCACGGGATGTGTGGGTCCACGGGGCGTGTGGGGCCCAGAACCTGGGTCCACGGGGCGCGTGGGTCCATGGGGTGCATGGGTCCATGGGGCGTGTGGGTCCCCGGGGCGCGTGGGGCCCGGACGCCCGGGTCCCCGGCTCCGTGGCCTGACGAGGTGGCGCAGGCGCCATGACGGAGGCGGAGTCGGAGGCCGGGGGACGGCGGGACCCCCCCGGGCGGGGTTCGGGGGCCGGGGGGGGCCCCCTGGCCCTGCTGAAGGCGCGGGCGCTGGACGTCACCTTCGAGGTGGGGGACGAGTACGAGGTCATCGAGACCATCGGCACTGGCGCCTACGGCGTCGTCAGCTCCGCCCGCCGCCGCGACACCGGTGAGCCGGATGCCTGGGTCCCCCCAGGACGCCTGGGTCCCCTTGGGGTGGGAGATCGGGGGGCGCCCGGACGCCTGGGTCCCCTTGGGTGGGGGTTTCCCAGACGCCCGGGTCCTTTCTGGGTGCTTGGGTGGGCACCCTGGGGGACGCCGGGGCGGGTGACGAGCCCCCCCCGGATGCCTGGGTCCGCGGGACGTCAGGCCAGCAGGTGGCCATCAAGAAGATCCCCAACGCCTTCGACGTGGTGACCAACGCCAAGCGGACCCTGCGGGAGCTGAAGATCCTCAAGCACTTCAAGCACGACAACATCATCGGCATCAAGGACATCCTCAAGCCCACTGTCCCTTACGGCGAGTTCCGCTCCGTGTGCGTGCCCCGGACACCTGGGTCCCCCGCCAATGTCCCCCCAGATGCCTGGGTCCATCAGGTGGTGGTGGCCCCCGTAGGGACGTCTCCGTCCCCTCCTGGGTGCTCTTGTGAGGCAGGAGAACGCGTGGGATGGAGCCCAGTTGGGGACATTGGGTGGTGGTGGCCCCCGTAGGGACGTTCCCAGCCCCCCCCCGGACACCTGGATCCTCTTGGGGGGCAGCAGGACACACGGGATGGAGCCCACCCGGCCACCCGGGTTCACGGGGCGGGGGTGGTGCCCATGGGGACGTCTCCAGCCATTCCCGGACGCCTGGGTCCCCCTTCCTGCCTGCAGCTACGTGGTGCTGGACCTGATGGAGAGCGACCTCCACCAGATCATCCACTCGGCGCAGCCGTTGACACTGGAACACGTCCGCTACTTCCTCTACCAGCTCCTGCGGGGCCTCAAGTACATCCACTCGGCCAACGTCCTCCACCGCGACCTGAAGCCGAGCAATCTCTTGGTGAACGAGAACTGCGAGCTGAAGATCGGCGACTTCGGCATGGCCCGGGGGCTGGGGGCTGACCCGCGGCACGCCAAGGCCTTCCTCACCGAGTACGTGGCCACCCGCTGGTACCGGGCGCCGGAGCTGCTGCTCTCGCTCCACCGCTACACCCGCGCCATCGACATGTGGTCGGTTGGGTGCATCTTCGCCGAGATGTTGGGTCGCCGGCAGCTCTTCCCCGGCAGGAACTACGTCCACCAGCTGCAGCTCATCATGGCCGTGCTGGGAACGCCGCCAGCCACCGTCATGGCCGCCATCGGCGCCGAACGGGTGCGGGCGTACGTGCAGAGCCTGCCGCCACGGCCGGCGGTGCCTTGGGAGAGCCTCTTCGGCGACGCCGAGCCGGCGGCGTTGGCGCTGTTGGGTCGGATGCTGCGCTTCGACCCGCGGGAGCGAGTGGGGGTGGCCGAGGCGCTGCGGCACCCGTTTTTGGCCAAGTACCACGACCCCGAGGACGAGCCCGAGTGCGTTCCCGCCTTCGACTTCGCCTTCGACCGTCGGGCACTCACCAAGGAGGAGATCAAGGCGGCCATCGTGGCTGAGATTGCCGACTTCCACGCCCGCCGCGACGGTATCCGGCGGCAAATTGCCTTCGCCCCGGCCGGCAGCGCCGAAAGCGCAGCCAGCGGGGCCGGTGTTGGTGTCAACGTGGCCAACGGTGCCATGGCCAACGTTAACGTCCCCATGGGCGATATCAACGCAGCCAACGTCGGCGTCAACGCAACTAACGTCAACGTGGGCAATGTCAACCTGGCTAACACAAGCGTCAACATGGCCAACGCCAATGTCAACATGGCCAACGTCAACGTGGCCAGCTCCGCTGTCAACATGGCCACCGTCAACATGGCCGCTGTCAGCATAGGCAACTCCAGTGTCAACGTGGCCAATGCCGGTGTCAACGTGGCCAGTGCTGCCATGGCCAACGTCAACGTGGCCAACGTCAGTATGGCCGGTGTCAACAGGGCCAACGCCGCCATGGCCAACATCAGCGCCACCATGGCCAACAGCAACGTCAACATGGCCAACACCGCCATGGCCAACGTCAATGCCACCATGGCCAATGTCAATGCAGGCAATGTCAATGTGCCCAATGCCACGGTGGCCAGTGTTGGCCCGGCCTGGCCCTGCGCCGACGTGGACATGCCGAGCCCTGGCCCCGCCCCTGCCCCTGACTGCCCAATGGACTCTCCCCGGGTGAAGGCAGAGCCGGGGGCCCCCGTGGTGCCCAAGCGGGACGGCGCCATCTCCGACGACACCAAGGCCGCCCTCAAGGCTGCTCTGCTCAAGTCGGCCATGAGGAACAAGAGCAAAGGTGAGGGGCGCCCGGACGCCTGGGCCCCCTGAAGGGCTATGGGTGGGGTTGGGGCTCCGTCCCCGGACTCCTGGGTCCCGGGGCTTGATTGTGGTTGTGGTTGGGTTGGGTTGGGTTGGGTTTGGTTGGCGGCTCCATCCCTGGTCTCCTGGGTTTCGGGGGTTGGTTGTGGTTGGGTTGGGTTGGGTTGGGTTGGGTTGGGTTTGGTTGGCGGCTCCATCCCCGGTCTCCTGGGTCCCAGGGGTTGGTTGTGGTTGGGTTGGGTTGGGTTGGGTTGGGTTGGCAGCTCCACCCCCGGTCTCCTGGGTCTCAGGGGTTGGTTGTGGTTGGGTTGGGTTGGGTTGGGTTGGGTTGGGTTGGGTTGGCAGCTCCACCCCCGGTCTCCTGGGTCTCAGGGGTTGGTTGTGGTTGGGTTGGGTTGGGTTGGGTTGGCGGCTCCATCCCCGGTCTCCTGCGTCCCCCGCAGAGCCGCCGTGCGTGGCCCCGGAGGCACCGGAGGGCCGGAAGCCGGTGACGGCAGCAGAGCGGCAGCGGGAGCGGGAGGAGAAGCGTCGCCGGCGGCAAGAGCGGGCGAAGGAGCGGGAGAAGAAGCAGCGGGAGCGGGAGCGGCGGGAGCCCCGCGGCCGCGGTGAGGGGCTCCGGGGGCTCGTCCTCACCGACGACGACCGCCACCTCCTCGAGCGTTGGACCAAGATGCGGGACGGGGCCCCACCTCGCACCCAGCCCCCTCCCCGTCCCCCCGCCCCGCCTCCTCCTTGCCCCCAACCTTGCGGGGGACCCCCCGAAACCTGGCCGGGCCCCGAGGTCTGGCCGGAGCACCCCGCCGCCCCCTTCCCGCGGACCCCGACGTGGCCACCGTCACCCAGCAGCTCTCCAAGTCGCAGGTGAGGGTCCCAGGTGTCCCCCGGCCGGGGCGGGGAGGGGCGGGGGGGGGAACCCAGGCGTCATGGCTTGGCCTCCATGCTGACCATCGTCATCGTCGTCATCACACCCCTCCACACACACACAGGTGGAGGACCTGCTGCCCCCCATCTTTTCGGTGACCCCCAAGGGGAGCGGGGCCGGCTACGGGGTGGGCTTCGACCTGGAGGAGTTCCTCAGCCAATCGCTGGACATGGTGGGGGACAACAAGGACAGGTGAGAGGGGACGCGGGCGGGGAGGGGGACCCAGGCGTCCGGGTGTCCCCTCTCCCCACCCCGTCCCTCTCCTGGGTGGTACCCAAGGATCCTTTTTTTTGGGGGGGGGGAGGGGGGGGAGGATGGACACGGGGGGCGACGGGACCCCAGGCATCCGGGAGGGGATCCCCGCCTCCGGGCTGAAGGACGCACCCTCCTCCCCGCCGCAGCCAGGGCGATTCGGCGCCGCTGTCGGCCTCGCTGCTCGCCGATTGGCTGGAGGTCCATCGCCTGAGCCCCGCCGCCCTCGAGAGCCTCCAGCGCGACCTCCAGCTCGGCTCCCCCATGCTGCTCGCCGACGACCTCCCCGACCCCTAACTGGGCGGGGGGGGGGGGAGACCCAGGCGTCCGGGACCCGCCCCTCTGGTGCCTTGGCCCCGCCCCTCTGGTGCCTTGGCTCCGCCCCCGCCCCCCGGCACCCAATTAAATTTGTAAGGAAACGGCCCCGTTTTCGTGACGCCCGTCCGAGGGACCCAGGCGTCCGGGCACCGGTCCCGGCTCCTTGGGCACCTATGGGAGCTATAGGGAAGGGTGGGGGGGGTGGCGGGACCTCGTGTGGGGCTCTGGGGGGGCTGTCGGAGGCTCTACGGACCCATAGGGGCTGTAGGGGGGCTATAGGCAGCCCTATAGGCTGTACGGGGATGTATGGGCTCTATAGGGTTGCAGGAGACTCTATGGATCTATAGGGGCTGTAGGGGATGTGTTGGGCTGTACAAGGCCACATTACGCTACAGGAACCTATAGGGGCTGTGGGGGGCCGTGGGGGGCCGTATGGAGGGGCTGCGGGAGGCCGTGGACCAGTGGGGTCCTGTATAGGCCTATAGGTGCTGTGGGCGCTACGCGGGGCTGTAGGGGGTTGCACGGTATTTTAGGCAACCGTGTGGGACTACGGGGAGCTGTGTGGGGCTATAAGTAGCCATGTACGCACGCGCGGTTTCGTGTAGGGCTGTTCGGTAGCGTATAGGGCCGTAAGGGGGCTGTAGGGAGCTGCAAGGGGCTATAGGGACCTTATGGGAGCTATAGGGAGCTGCGGGGATCCCCTAGCAATGAGAAGGAGCTCTAGGGATGTCCGGGGAGGTATAGAAACCCCGCGGCCACTACGGGGAGGGCTGTAGGGGACGTGTAGGAGCTATAGGGAGCTGTAGGGGTGCCAGGGAGCTATAGGGACCCCCACGGCCGCTATAGGGGGCTGTAGGGACCCGCCCCGTGTCCCCCCCACCCCACCCACCCCCCCCCCGCCCCATCCCGAGGAGGAGGAAGGAAGGAGGCGGAGGCAGGTGCGTTTGTGGCATGGGTTTCGTAGCAAATACATCACAGACCACGAGGGGGACGATACAGAGCTCGGGGGGCGGGGGACCCCCCCCCCCGGACCCCCCCCGCGGCGCGGGGTGGGGGGCAGCGCGGGGGGCGCGGCGGCGGCGGCGCTGCGGCGGCCCCCACGGGGCGGGAAATCTAAGTGGGGGTGGTTCCTCGGCCAGGGGGTGCGGGTGGGGGAGCGGGTGACGGGGTAGATGGGTGGTGATTGGTGGGGTCGTTGATGGCGGGTGGGGTCAGTGGTGGGACGGTTGGGTCATTGAGGGGGTGGTTGGGTCACTGACGGTGGTGTTGGGTCATTGATGGGGCGGTTGGGTCATTGAGGGGGTGGTTGGGTCACTGACG
This sequence comes from Spheniscus humboldti, assembly GCA_027474245.1. Taxonomy (NCBI): domain Eukaryota; kingdom Metazoa; phylum Chordata; class Aves; order Sphenisciformes; family Spheniscidae; genus Spheniscus; species Spheniscus humboldti. The sequence continues at coordinate 2,607,231 of CM049915.1, read as the reverse complement.
GTGGTGTTGGGTCATTGATGGGGCGGTTGGGTCATTGACAGTGGCGTTGGGTGGTTGACAGGGCGGTTGGGTGGTTGACGGGGCGGTTGGGCGCTTGAGGGGGCGGTTGGGCGCTTGACGGGGTGGTTGGGTTGTTGGTGGGGTGCTTGGGCCATTGACGGGACAGTTGGGTGGGTGATGGGGTGGTTGGATCGTCGGTGGGACGGCTGGGCGGTTGACAGGGCGGTTGATGGGGCGGTTGGGCGGTTGATGGGGCGGTTGGGCGGTTGACAGGGCGGTTGATGGGGCGGTTGGGCGGTTGACGGGGCGGTTGGGCGGTTGACAGGGCGGTTGATGGGGCGGTTGGGCGGTTGATGGGGCGGTTGGGCGGTTGACAGGGCAGTTGACGGGGCGGTTGGGCGGTTGACGGGGCGGTTGGGCGGTTGACGGGGCGGTTGGGCGGTTGACAGGGCGGTTGGGCAGTTGATGGGGCGGTTGACGGGGCGGTTGGGCGGTTGACGGGGTGGTTGGGCAGTTGATGGGGCGGTTGACAGGGCGGTTGGGCGGTTGACAGGGCGGTTGACGGGGCGGTTGGGCAGTTGATGGGGCGGTTGACGGGGCGGTTGGGCGGTTGACGGGGCGGTTGGGTCACCGGTGGGGTATTTGGACAGGCGAGGGGGTCCTTGGTGGGGCCGTCGGGTGGGTGATTGGCAGCTCAGTCAGGCCAGCGGGTGGGCGGGTGGGAGGTGGCCAAGTCGTGGTTGGTCGGGTGCTCGGAGGAGCAGTTGACTGGTTGGTCGGTCAGTTGGGAGAGCGGCCGATTGGCCAGTTGGGTCAGCGGGTGATTGGGCGGGAGGTTGAGCTGTCGGGTAGTCGGTGGGTTGGTCAGGCGGGTGACAGGTCGGTTGGGTGGGTGGGTGGTTAGTTGGGTGGGTGGTGAGCCGGATGGGTGGTTAGTTGGATGATCAGCTGGTTGGTTAGCTGGGCGATGGGCTGGTTAGCTGGGCGATGGGCTGGTTGGTTAGCGGGCGATGGGTTGGTTAGCGGGCAATGGGTTGGTTAGCTGGGCGATGGGCTGGTTGGTTAGCCGAGCGATGGGTTGGTTAGCCGGGCGATGGGCTGGTTGGTTAGCCGGGCGATGGGTTGGTTGGTTAGCCAGGCGATGGGTTGGTTAGCTGGGCGATGGGCTGGTTGGTTAGCTGGGCGATGGGTTGGTTAGCTGGCTGGCAGTTATCAGGTTAGCTAGGCGGTCAGTTGGTTAGCTGGCTGGCAGATGGGTGGTCAGATGGGTTGTTAGCTGGTCGGGTGGGTAGTTAGCTGGTTAGTTGGGTGGTGGGACGGTTGGTTAGCTGACTGGGTGGGCAGTAGTTAGCTGGTTGGTTGCTTAGCTGTTTGGATGGGTGGTGGGTTAGTTGTTTGGGTGGGTGGTTAACTGGTTGGATGGGCGGTGGGTAGCTGGTTGGGGGGTTGGTTCTCTGGTTGAGCGACTGGTTGGATGAGCAGTTAGCTGAGTGATTGGTTAGCTGGTTGGATGGGTGGCTGGTTAGCTGATTGGGTGGCTGGTTAGGTGATTGGGTGGCTGGTTAGCCAGTTGGATGGGTGGCTGGTTAGCTGGTTGGATGAGTGGTTAGCTGGTTGGGTGGGCAGTTAACTGGATGGGGGGTGGTTATCTGGGTGGACGGGCGGTGGTTACCTGGTTGGGGGCGGGTTTAACTGGTTGGATGGTTGGTTAGCTGGCTGGATGGGTGGTGGTTAGCTGGTTAGATGGGTGGTTAGCAGGTTAGTTGGGCAGGTAATGGCGTCACCTCAGATGAGTGGTGGGAATGGGCTAGAGTCACCTCTGCCCCCCATGGAACCCCCCACATGACCCACCCCCAGGACCAGAGAGCAGCAGGGGAGGCCCTCCCCCCCGCCTCCCCCCCCCCCCCTCCCCGGGACGGGTCAACCCAACCCAACCCAACCCATCACCCTCTCCTAGGGTCAACCTGACCCGTAACCCCCCCTCAGGGGCCTGCCCATGAGCCCCCCCCACCCCGTCTAGGGCCAGCCTGCCCCAGCCCAGCCCAGGACCCCCCACCGGGGTCAGCCTGACCTGCGACCCCCCTCTGGGGTCAACCCAACCCGACTGCCCCCATAATCCTTCTCTAGGGTCTTCCTAACCTGGTCGTGACCCCTCTTCAGCGTTAACCTGACCCATGACCCTTCTTTACGACCCACCCAACCCCCGACCCCTCTTTAGGGTCAACCCAACCCGTGACCCCTCCCTACGGTCAAACCAGTCTGACCCGTGACCCCTTTCTAGGGTCAACGTGACCCATAACCCCTCTCCGAGGTTGACCCAACCCAACCGTCCCCCAGATCCTTCCCTGGGTCATCCGAACCTGACCCCTGACCCCTCTTTAGGGTTGACCCGGTCTGTGGACCTGTCTTTAGGGTCAACCTGACCCATCACCCCTCTTCTGGGGTCAACCCAACCCAACTGCCCCCGTAATCGCTCCCAAAGGTCAACCCAATCCAACCCATGACCCCTCCTGAGCATCAACCCCCCCCCCCCCCCCCCCAGGACCCCCCTTCTCAGCTCACCCTAACCCCAGCCCCACTCTGGGGCCCCCTTGACCCATCTGCCCCTCCAGAGCCCCACCCCACCCCCAGGGCCACCTCCTGCCCCCCCCACACCCCCACCCCCCCCCCACCTCCAGGGCATATGTCTGTGTCTGTCCGTCCGTCCCCCCCCTCCCCAAGCGCAGCGCATGGATGGGAGATGGCGGTGGCAGGGGTTTTGGGGAGGGGGAGGAGAAGTGGGGAGGACCCAGGCGTCCGGGGAGCAGGATGATGGGATGGATGGAGGCCGACGAGCCGCTTAGATTTGCCGGCCCCGGGCCGGGCCGGACCGCTCTGGTCCACGGGGGCGGCGGGTGATTGGACCACGTGCTGTTATGTCCGTTCGCATGAACAATTGTCTCTTAATTTATTCTTATTCTCGCTTATGTGGTTATTCTCGTTACCAGGAGGGGGCGGGGGAAAGGGGGGGGGGGGGGGCGTTAATTGCTGCCGCGGGGGCGCATCGGGGGCCCTACAAGCCCAACGTGCCCCCGATAGAGGAGGCCAAGACCACCCCCAGCACCACGCAACAAATTATGATCATAATTTTCTTCTACGTTACCCCCCCCCCCCAAAAAAAAAAATGACGTCCGGGCAGCGCGGGAAGGAGAGAGGAGAGAAGAGAGGAGCGTTACGGAGCAGGAGAAGCCCCCCCTCCCCCCCCGCGTTGAGGACCCCCCAGGCGTCGGGCTCCCCGTTCCCGCCCCCCCCCCGCCCCCGGCCATGTTGTGCCCACCCCCCCCCCATCACTCACCCTCCGGGCTTTGCTCTGGTACTTTACGGCTTTTTTGGTGTCCGACACGGCTCGTTCCACGTAGTCGACCGAGTGCTCCACGTTGTACTCGATGCGGTCGATCATCTCGCCCTGAGAGCCAGAACCCGCCCCTGAGCCGCCCGCCCCATCCCCGGGGGCGGCTGGCACCCCGGGGGGACACACACCGGCGTCCAGGATGGGGGGGCTCGACCGGTTCTAGGTGGTTCAACAGCGTCTTGGTGGGCTCAAGAGCTTTTGATGGCGTCTAGACGAGCCAGTGAGCCCTAACGATGGGTTTTCGTGGGTTCTAGGTGAGCCTTGGTGGGCTCAAGAGCTTTTGATGGCATCTAGACGAGCCAATGAGCCCTAACGATGGGTTTTCGTGGGTTCTAGGTGAGCCTTGGTGGGCTCAAGAGCTTTTGATGGCGTCTAGACGAGCCAGTGAGCCCTAACGATGGGTTTTCGTGGGTTCTAGGTGAGCCTTGGTGGGCTCAAGAGCTTTTGATGGCGTCTAGGTGAGCCAATGAATACTAAATATGGGTTTCGGTGGGTTCTAGGTGACCCAACGGTCCCTTGGTGGGCTTGAGAGCTTTTTATCATGCGTTCTAGATGACGCCGTGGCCTCTAGAAGTTTCTGTCAGACCCAGATGATCCAATGATCCCTCAGATTTTGTTCTCGGTGGGAGGGAGGGATCCGTGGGATCCGGTACCTCGCTGGGGGCTTTGTGCGGGTCCTCCTCCCCCACGCGGGTGGGTCCGAGCCCTCCCTCTGTCCCTCCCGCCGTACCTGGCTCTCCACCAGCATCGCCATGTCCACAAACATGTCGTGCAGCTCCCGGATGCTCGTTTCCAGCTTGATGATCTCGTTGTGCCGCGTCTCGATCTCGTTCAGGGCCTGTTTGGTCATCTGCGAGTCCATTTTGATCTGGTAGGAGAGAGGAGAGACGGGTGGGAGCGTAGGGCGGGGCTCCTTGGGCTCGAGAGGAATCCAACGGGGCTCCAGGTACCCCAGCAGGCCACAGGCAACCTCACGGTTTCTAGGTCACGCAACGATTCGGGGCATCTCGTTGGGTTCTAGGTGGCCTAATGGGTTCCGGGTGACCAGTGGGCACCAGGTACCTCAAAAAGCCCCGAGGGGTCCAGGGGACCTTCTGGTTTTCAAGTGATGCAGCCGTTCGGGGCATCTCATTGGCCCCTGCTCGGGGCTCGTTGGGTTCTAGTACCCCATCGGGTTCTAGGGTCCTCCGGGGGCTCTCGACCGTGGGGCAGGGAGGCCCTCAACGTACGTCATCCGTGAAGATGGCCAACTTCCCGCTCTCCAGCATGTCCTCCAGCTCCTCGTTGGTGGTGGTCCGGCCGGCTGCCGAGAGAGGGGAGGCGACGGTGGGTGACACCCCCCCCCAACCCCGGTGTCTCCTCTGTCCCGCCCCACCCTGTTCCCGCCACCTACTGATCTCCAGCTGCCTCTGGATCCTGTCCTTGCACCGGTCGCGGTACTTGGACTGGGTGGCGTTGTACTCCGTCATCACCTCCACGAACTTGCGGGAGAGCGTCGAGTGCTGGGGACGCGGGGAGGGCGCGGCGTGGGCGAGGGACCTCGCCCCAGCGGCCACCGAGGAGGAGGAGGGAGGAGGGCGGCGGGGAGGAGGGGTACCTGCGTTTTCCGGATGCGTAGGTCGGCCGAGGAGCGGTTCAGGCCTTCCTCCTGCTCGATGCTCTGCTCGATGGCTGCAGGAGAGGACGGCGTGACGCCCTCCTCCACCAGGGACCTCCCCCCGGGGCGGGGGTGCGTTAACCACCCCCTCCCCACCCGGCTGCCACACCAAGATGGCCGCCGCGGAGGTGGGCAGCCACGATGGCAGTCCTGGACGAGACGACCGCCCCAAGGCGGCCACCTCCATCGTGCGGGTCGCCCCCCAAGATGGCCACCCCCCCCAAGACGACCCCCCAAGATGGCCACACCCCTCCCCCCCAAGACAACCCCCCAAGATGGCCCCCCCCCCCCCCCAAGACGACCGCCCCAAGATGGCCGCCACGAGGTCACCTTTCAACTTGGAGCGCACTTTGTTCGCCGTCTTCTTGATGTCGGCCGTGAGGTCCTCCAGCTCCTGCTTCGTCTCTGGGGGATGGGCATGTGTCACCCCCCCCCCCGCTGTCACCAACCTGGTGTCACACACACACCACACCCCCCCCCCAGTTTCCTTCCCCGTTCCTGGTGTCCCCCCCATGGTGTCCTTCCTGGTGCCCCTCCATCCCAAGGGTCCTTCATGGTGCCCCTCCATCCCATGTGTCCCTGGTTCCTGGTGCCCCTCCATCCCACGTGTCCCTGGTTCCTGGTGCCCCTCCATCCCAAGGGTCCTTCATGGTCTCCCTCCATCCCAGGTGTCCCCATGGTGTCCCTCCACCCCAAGTATCCCCATGGTGTCCCTGGTTCCTGGCGTCCCTCCCCCCCAAGTATCCCCATGGTGTCCCTCCATCCCAGGTGTCCTTCATGGTGTCCCTGGCTCCTGCTGTCCCTCCACCCCAGGTGTCCCCATGGTGTCTCTCCATCCCAAGGGTCCTTCATGGTCTCCCTCCATCCCAGGTGTCCCCATGGTGTCCCTCCACCCCAAGTATCCCCATGGTGTCCCTCCACCCCAGGTGTCCCCATGGTGTCCCTGGTTCCCGGTGCCCCTCCATCCCAAGGGTCCTTCATGGTGCCCCTCCATCCCACATGTCCCTGGTTCCTGGTGTCCCTCCATCCCACGTGTCCCCCACAGCATCCCTCCATCCCAGGTGTCCCCATGGTGTCCCTCCACCCCAGGTGTCCCCCCGGCGTCCCCCCGCTCACTCTCGTCGGGGTTGGGGGCGGCCAGGATGGCGCTGTGCTGCTTCTTCACCTGCTCCACGTCCTCCGACAGCTTCTCGATGCAGCCCCGGATCTCCTCCACCTGCCGGGCGCGGGGGGACACGGGGGGACACGGGGGGGGGGGGGTCACGGGGGGCGTGGGGACATCGTGGGGGGACATGGGGGGTCACGGGAGACATCGGGGACGTCATGGGGGGACACCATGGGGGACATGGAGACATGGGGACACCATGGGGGGTCACAGGGGACATGGGGGACACCATGGGGGGACATGGGGGGTCATGGCGGACACCATGGGGGACATGGAGACATGGGGACACCATGGGGGGACATGGGGGGACATGGGGGACACCATGGGGGACATGGGGGGGGGGGCATGGGGGACATGGGGGACATGGGGGACACAGGGACACCATGGGGGGACATGGGGGGTCATGGGGGTCACCATGGGGGGTCATAGGGGACATGGGGGACACCATGGGGGACATGGGGGGTCATGGGGGACACCATGGGGGACATGGAGACATGGGGACACCATGGGGGGACATGGGGGGACATGGGGGGGTCACAGGGGACATGGGACACCACAGGGGACACCATGGGGGGGGTCACAGGGGACACGGGGGACATGGGGGGTCACGGGGGACACCATGGGGGACACGGGGACACCATGGGGGTCACGGGGCACATCATGGAGGACGTGGGGGACACCATGGGGGACACCATGGGGGGACATGGGGGGGGGTCACGGGGGACATGGGGGACACCATGGGGGACATGGAGGTCACGGGGGACATGGAGACACGGGGACACCATGGGGGACATGGGGGGTCATGGCGGACACCATGGGGGACGTGGGGGGGGGGGCATGGGGGACATGGGGGACACAGGGACACCATGGGGGGACATGGGGGGTCATGGGGGACACCATGGGGGACATGGGGGGACATGGGGGGGTCACAGGGGACATGGGGACACCACAGGGGACACCATGGGGGGGGTCACAGGGGACACGGGGGACATGGGGGTCACGGGGGACACCATGGGGGACACGGGGACACCATGGGGGGTCACGGGGCACATCATGGAGGACGTGGGGGACACCATGGGGGACGTGGGGACAAGGATGGGGACATGGGGGGGGGGGGGGTGTGACACAGGAGAGCCGTATACGGAGGAGGTATGGGGGACGTATGGGGCAGGTACGACGGGCGTTTGGGGGCAGCAGTGGGGCACGTGTGGGGGACACGTAGCGGGCGTATGGAGGGACGTATAGGGACAGGTGGGGGGGGACACATAGGACACGCGTGGGGGACACGTAGCGGGCGTATGGAGGGACGTATAGGGACAGGTGGGGGGGGGGACACATAGGACACACGTGGGGGTACGTGTGCGGCCCCGTATAGGGCGAGGGGGCGGGTTTACGGGCCCTATAGAGGGTCTGGGGGGGGGTATCAGCCCCATAGAGGGTCTGCAGGGGATGAGGGGGCCCTATAGGGTGCGTGTAGGGTCTGGAGGGGGTCGTAATAGGGTTTGGGGGGGAGTGGGGGGTGTCTTTGGCCCCATAGGCATTCGGGGGTCTCTATAGGGGGTCACGGGGCCCCATAGGCAGTTGGGGGGGGCCCGTAGGGGGTCAGGGGTCTCTATAGGTGGTCGGCGTGCCCCATAGGGGGTCTAGGGTCCCCATAGGGGGTCGGGGGGGGGCCCCACAGGGAGTCTGGGGTCTCTACAGAGGGTTGGGGTACCCCATAGGGGGTCTGGGGTCCCTATAGGGGGTCGGGGGTGCCCCAGAGGGGGTCCGGGTGCCCCACAGGGGGTCTGGGAGTCCCTATAGGGGGTCTGGGGTGCCCCAGAGGGGGTCTGGGGGTCCCTATAGGGGGTCTGGGGTTGCCCCACAGGGGGTCTGTAATCTCTATAGGGTGTCTGGGGTCTCTATAGGGGGTCTGGGGTCGCCCCAGAGGGGGTCTAGGGTCCCTATAGGGGGTCGGGGGTGCCCCAGAGGGGGTCTGGGGATCCCTATAGGGGGTCTGGGGGTCCCTATAGGGGGTCTGGGGTCGCCCCACAGGGGGTCTGCATCTCTATAGGGGGTCTGGGGTCCCTATAGGGGTTCCGGGGTCGCCCCAGAGGGGGTCTAGGGTCCCTACAGGGGTTCCGGGGTCGCCCCACAGAGGGTCCGGGGGTCCCTATAGGGGGTCGGGGTCGCCCTACAGTGGGTCCGGGGGTCCCTGTAGGGGGTCTGGGTCGCCCCAGAGGGGGTCTGGGGTCCCTATAGGGGGTCGGGGTCGCCCCACAGGGGTTCCGGGGGTCTCTATAGGGGGTCTGGGGTCCCTATAGGGGGTCTGGGGTCACCCCACAGGGGTCCGGGGGTCCCTATAGGGGGTTGGGGTCCCTATAGGGGGTCGGGGTCGCCCCACAGGGGGTCCGGGGTCGTCCCCCCCCCACCTGCTCGAAGAACTCGTCCATGAAGTGGTCGCGGTCGACGTGGACGACCTCCTCCTCATCGTCGCTGTCCTTCGCCTGCGGGGACACGCCCCCCCCCCGCCCCCCCCCATTCATAAAAACTCGGTGCCGCCCTCCCATTGGCTGCCTTCCCCCGCTCATTTGCATACCGAGGGGGGGGGTAGGCGGGGGGAAGGCCATTGCCCCCCCACACCCCCCCCGGGCGCCGTGATTGGCCGGGGGGCGGGGCCGCGAGTCATCTGCATGGCCTGATCCTTCCCCGCCGCCGCCCCTTCTGATTGGCTGCTCGCCCCGGCTCATTTGCATAAAGGTGCCCGCCCCCCCCCCCCCCGTTGCCTTCCCCGTTAACCTGCCTGGCTCATCTGCACGCGCCCGCCCTTCAGCCGGGGAGGCTCATTTGCATAGCCCCGCCCCTGCGCCACAGCCCACC